>OW028580.1:2760373-2782873 GCA_932294295.1 Alitta virens | reverse complement strand
ACTCAACTGCAGACAACAAAGCTACTCAACTGTAGACAATAAAGCTACTCAACTGCAGACAACAAAGCTAGTCAACTGCAGACAAGAAGCTACTCAACTGCAGACAACAAAGCTAGTCAACTGCAGACAACAAAGCCACTCGCCTGCAGACAACAAAGCTACTCAACTGCAGACAACAAAGCTACTCAACTGCAGACAACAAAGCTACTCAACTGTAGACAATAAAGCTACTCAACTGCAGACAACAAAGCTAGTCAACTGCAGACAAGAAGCTACTCAACTGCAGACAACAAAGCTAGTCAACTGCAGACAACAAAGCCACTCGCCTGCAGACAACAAAGCTACTCAACTGCAGACAACAAAGCTACTCAACTGCAGACAACAAAGCCACTCAACTGTATACAACAAAGCTACTCGCCTGCAGACAACAAAGCTACTCAACTGCAGACAACAAAGCTACTCAACTGCAGACAACTAAGCCACTCAAAACTAGCAAAAGCCACCCACAGACAAATCTAATGTTTCCAGCAACATCACTATTTTAGTTGTCTTGCATGCGACTGCAAAATCCTGCACATTTGTCTCAACTGTAGACAAGTAACCCACTCAGGGTGCTGCTGTTGTGTGAGGGTGTAATGCAAGGTGCGTGCTTGAGACTAATTCTATCGAAGGAAGACTTCACACGAAAGGGGGTGAAAAAGGACACATCAAAGGATCGACTAATCCCAGATCAAAGGTAAATAAACGTTGTCATGCCTGGGACCAATAATCTGAGGCTGTAGTCCCCATGAATCTATGGTGATGCTGATTGGATGTTTGCAAGTTCCTAAGGGCGTTCAAGGTTTTGTCAAATAACTTCACACAGTCATTGAGTTGATTTAAGTGCAAATCTTTGGCTATCACCCAAATGTGAGATTACATTCAGATTATGAAAATTGAGGATTCTGAAAAAGATGAACGTGCTGATTAACATGGCGAGGTCGTAATTTGTCCTCCATGCAAATGTCTTCTCACTTTAGTGTGTAAGATTAAATTCTGTGCAAAATGATACCACGCCATTATATCATATCAAGATCTTTTATATGCCCTAACATATACACTGAGTGCATGACACCATTCATCATCCCCTGTAATATAATGCTGTGTATAAAATATACCGTAGAACCTCACTATAAAGACCACCCGATTTTACGACCTCGATTATTCTAAAACTGTGATAATAAAGTAAGAACTTATACCAACTTGAATAATAATTTATATATTATAATTATTGATGATTTAGTTATGTAGAGGCCAAAAGCTGAAGTTTTTATGTCTGTCAAAAGGGAGAGAGTGCACCACTTCAGATCTCACAATTCTCCTAAAAATTCCCCTTTAGGGCTGTCACTGAATATATACATGTTTTAATTTTTACTAAATTTCTCTTCAAATGGTGATACTCTTATGAAATATTTTTTGCCCTAGTGCTGTTCATACATGAAATCTAAACCAGTAAAACGAACCCATACCACCAGATAGATAGATAGATAGATAGATATATGTGGAAAGTACAGCCCTCTTAGGTAAGTTCTTGCTGCTATTGTGGGCTGATTGATGAGGTGAGAGAGGAGGAGTCCACCCATGTTACATATTCACCCCATGGGTGGGATCTTTTACTTGTCTCAGCATTGAAACTGGGTACAAGGGACCGCCAATTTAACGTCTCATCCGAACGACATCCAGCTAGCTGGGATGTTGCTCATGCAGTGTGCCCGAGCCCAGGATTGAACTCGGGTCCTTCAGAGGTGCAGGCGAGCGTCTTACCCCAAGACCACCCAGCTGCCAGAGGTGTATATAATAACCTTAACTACTGGGCCAGGTATGCGTGTTTTCTTCATCTGGGTCAGAATGAGCTTTAAAATGGCCTAGTTCTTCTCTGAAAACAGGTGCTATGCTGTGAAATGTACTGAGTGGGTTAGGAATCAATTCTCTTGTTAACTCTTGCTTAAATGTCTCTCTGTAAAGCATTCTCTACATGTTTCAGCAGTAGCACCAGGGCTCTTTCATGTGAAATTCACCACATGAGCCGTGTTGGGATATGCCAGATAACAAAGACATGTCTATCCGCTGTCTCTCACAACTGGCATCTCTCCTTCAAGCCTTTCTGGTTTTTCCACTCTTTCCCGTCGGATTCTGCACCAGGTTTTTTCCCAATGAATCGTTTTCAATTCTGCTTCTTGTTGTCATTCAAGGATTGCTGATTATTACACATTGCACAATGGTCCAAAAGAGACCCTGAAGCGCTACAGGTATGGTATTGTCTATCTGCTGTCTCTCACAACTGGCATCTCTCCTTCAAGCCTTTCTGGTTTTTCCACTCTTTTGCGTTGGATTCTGCACCAGGTTTTTTCCCAATGAATCGTTTTCAATTCTGCTTCTTGTTGTCATTCAAGGATTGCTGATTATTACACATTGCACAATGGTCCAAAAGAGACCCTGAAGCGCTACAGGTATGGTATTGTCTATCTGCTGTCTCTCACAACTGGCATCTCTCCTTCAAGCCTTTCTGGTTTTTCCACTCTTTTGCGTTGGATTCTGCACCAGGTTTTTTCCCAATGAATCGTTTTCAATTCTGCTTCTTGTTGTCATTCAAGGATTGCTGATTATTACGCATTGCACAATGGTCCAAAAGAGACCCTGAAGCGCTACAGGTATGGTATTGGTAATGTAAAAAAACCAGCAATGTACATGCTCATTTCAGTCCTGATGTTTAAGGCATCTGCCAATTCTATATTGGTAAGCTCTGCTGAAGATCCTGGGTTTGACCCCCGGCCTGGGCACTCTTTATGAGCTACATCCTAGCCGGATGTCAATCGCATGAAACATTAAACTTGAAGGTGTATTGGAATCGGTGTCTATGCTGAGGCAAGCCCCCACCAATGCGTTAGACTCCATTTCTTACCATTTCATCATTACATCTGCCTCTGTCAGCTGATCAAGCAAGCTGACTAAGCTTCAGACCCAGTAGAATTAAGATCATACGTGAATTGGGCTTGTTGTGGATATTTGTTTCTAGTTGTGGTCAGCTTTAGTTGAACTTTCTTTATGAGTAATAAGGCAGACTGGATTGACCAACCAAATGGACTGCCAGGCAAACAAGCTGGGCACTATCTGGCTGCAGCCAACCTTGGTAGTAGTTTGCCCCAGCCATAATAAAGTGGAGCAAAGTAAAGCTGCTCATCAGTGTGTCTGGTAAGAGGGCAGAAATATGGAGATCCTGCCCTGCCTGCTTATCCATATGCACACAAAGGTGAGACCTGACTGTTTTGCCCAATATTAATCTATCATGGGATCGATAGAAGGTTTTTATATCCCATGCAGTCTAGTAGACCTTGTAGCAGCAGCAGCTGCATAAGCCCCCCAGACCCTGTGTAGCTCTCTAACAGGCCCAGAACAGCCAGCATCCACGCACAATGCCTGTCAATAAGGGAAATAACATATCCCTGAAGTACACCCTAGATGCATAACTCCAGGATTAAAATTGCCACCCACCTGGGGTCTCTTTGCCTACCTGAAATGAGAAGAAATGTAGATAATGGGACACTGCTTTTCGGAACCAGATCGAAATTGCAAAAAACTTTAAAGAACAGCCATACATAGAGGCGCTGCCGTGAGCTTGAAACCCAACTTCTTAGAGGAGTTAACACACACCGGCACTAAGTACCTCACAACTTCAACGATTTATGAATAGCAGCTGTTGCATCAGTGGTTAAAAGCTAGCGTTTCTCTGCGCAGAATCTTACATCTTGCCAATGGACACTGGTGGAGATAGGAAGTTAAATTGGATCCATCTCACTCATGGAATGGCAATAAGGTATTTAATAAAACAGACAGCGGTTCTCATAGGAAATGACCTCTACTTGATCAGCTGGACCTGTGCTCCTCATGGCCTACTAGTGGCCTACTATTGGCCTACTCATGGCCTCTAGGTTCCTTCTAGCCTCACTCTCTCCCTCTGCGAATAAGATGCAGACTTGATGACGTCGAATTTTGGAATCTTGCCGATACTTGAGAATAGACGAGATGCGTCTTACGGGAGTCGTTGTTATCCGAATTTCATTCTCCCAAGGCGGCTTCTCACCTAACCACCCAATAACTCCTGCTGAATAGACACACAGCTATTCCCTGTGTGCCCCTACATCTTGCCGCGGCTTGTTTTAAATCATTAAAGCGCGCCTGGTGCTCAGCGTAGCCGGCTTCTTTCTAATTGGAGTTTGCAAGCTCACAGCAGCTCCTCTGTGGATGGCGGTAGCCCCTCTATGGATGGCTGTTCTTTAAACTTTGATTTGCTCCTTAAAAGCAAATGAAGCGAAAGAGTGTAGGAATGTCTGACTGTCTGAGCTGTATGGTAATGCACTTTCTCATATCATGAGCTTTTGTGAAATCAGATTTTAGTCTAATTAAAATTCTTGCCATGAAGAGGCTTCAATTGGAAAAAGCAGAGCAACCAGCTCATGTTACAGTATTGCATGCCTTTGCATTTTGAATTTAAAGTGTTGACACTGTCACACTGATATTTCTGGATGCATGGCCATTACTTTTAGGATGGTAATAAAACTTTTTTCATTGGAACTCCATCATCATGATAATCTTATAGTCTTCTGTTACTAGGCAATTACCAAGCATTTGTGCGCCTGTTATGCACAGTAGCTTCGTGCTGTGGACTGCCTCTCTGTAATGTGATTGGGTAATCGCATTGTGTCTCTGATATGTTGTTGGTGGGATTGGTTCTCCAAGGATCCCCACTGCGCCCCGTAGTGTTGGTGTCATGTTATCCTTTTATCTGTGTGATTGATGCTGCTCTCTTGTGGTCACCACCCTTTGCAATCCTCTCACTACACTGGTTTACCATACTGTATCCAAGGAATGTGGCTTCCCAAGAAAATCCTACACAAGCAAATTGAAGTTAGTACAAACAACAGATAGAGTATACATTGCAGTGGTACATCGTAATTATATTTGGCTAAATCTTAATTATACAGATACAAGTTGTGTGTGAATGAAATGTTGAGTTGGTGGTGCCTTGTGCTTGTTGCCTATGATGGGGCACATAAGGACCCCACCCTTGGGGTAAACGTGTAATAAACACATTGTAAAATCTGCTGATACCATCTGAAACCATCTTATCATTACATCTGCCACTTGTTGACTCACTGTGATAAAAAAATGTATACAACAATGCAAGAATGTTTGCCACATTGCTCCTGTATTATTTAAAGTACCAAGTTAATGCCCTTTTATGGGGTTTTCTCATCCCTCTAAACCCAGATTCATTTGCTGTGCTTTGTGAACTTAAATTACCAACATCTTCATGAGGTCATTGACTTGGTATTTTGTGGCTTTAAACGGTAGCTTGGAACAGAATGGTCCTAGTATAATTATGCAGAAGCACGTGCTGGCTCAGCCTTTAACAGCCTGCATAAGGCATTAGGTGAAGGACTGTTGACACTGGTGCCTTGACCTCAATAGAGTTTTTTCACTGAACAGCTCTGAATTCATCAATACATAAGTCCTTCGTCTCCTCTTATTACTCATTTTGCTTTTCAGACATAGAAGATAATAACTAACTGATTCAATAAATATAACTTTTCAGAAAAATAACAAAAATCAACTTAATGATAAAGTGTCTAATATACATTAAAATGCACTAAAAATACTGCTGCTTGGATGCACTTTGCTTCAGCCAATCACAGTCAAGGGCGGGAACTTTTTCAGCCAATAGAATTTTCAGTATTCTGTTTTAGCCACCTGGTGGAAACACAAAACCTTCCGTGAAAATCCACTATTTATGCATTGCATCAGTGATGGCAAACGGCAAAACATGTATAATGGATCCCCCCCCCCCCTATTAAAATACCTTATTTGTAAGATAACCTGATAATGTAAGGCCTCTGGATTTCAACCTCAATTTAAATGTTTGCTATCATACAATACTTAAATACTTGGTAAAGCAGCTAGGTTATTTAGTGGTTACATTGACCTGTTCCTCTGAAGGTCCAGGGTCCTAGCCTAATAACTCTCTACTTGATCAGTCTAAGCTTGGACTAGTTCGAGGTCTAAGTTTGAAATGTTGTTTACTGTAAAATACTGTACTCAGCATTCCTGGTTCTGTGGTAGGATAAGAAAAATGACCCAAACATAACGAAAATGTAGGGTTCAAATCCTCTATATGTAGCCAATATTCATATGTTATAACACCAAATGGCTCATAGGTGGCATGCACGTCAGCGGCTTTTGGCCTTAGTGAATGTCTCCTATGACCAAAATATAACCAGTTTTCCTTGATTATTTTTATTTATGTAAATTGTAAGTTTATGGTCAAAATAAATACTTTAGCTAATAAATACTTTCAGTCTGTCTGTCTGTCTGTCTGTCTGTCTGTCTGTCTATAATTGGCGTTGGGCGATATTTTTGCCGAAGACAGAGAAAGGCCTGTGTTTCTCGAACAAAGGGCCATATGTTGTATAATATTATAACAAACAAGACTCGTATGCTTTTAAAGCAACATTTTACAAGCTCCATTGTGGCTTGGAACATGGATGGCTTTTAAAGTAGTAGTTGATATGCATGTACAACCAAGAGTATGGCATCTGTCCCCGTAACACCTTGGAGGAGCGCCATCTGTCACTGTTTGCGCGTATCACTAGACCCACTCATTGCGCATGCGCTCTCATATGTTGGTTATGCTAAACCGGAAGTCGTTTACTCTGCCTGGTACAGCTTGTAGTTGTTTCCCAGAATCCCATGCATGTTGATTTACAATTCAGGATAATTCTGTCATGAGAATGGCACAATGATCCTGTATAATTGTTTATGTAAAGGCAAGTTAATGACACCACCTGTTTGGTAGTTGTGTAACGGTGGTGTGGATTCAAAGCCTGTAGTTTCATTGTGAACCTACCTCTGGCAGTTGGCTGATTCAGTCTCAGACCAGTAGTATGGGAATGGACTATTTTCAGGCTACATGATAAGGTCCCAGAATTATTTGGTGATGTGAGAAAATCCCATTTTCAAAACAAAAACAATAATGCTGTGCCTTATCAATTAAGCACTAACTGGTCATAGTTGAATTAAAATTTGACTTCACTACCATTGTTTTTGACATTGCCTCTTGTCTATAGCCATAGGCTGTGGTAATGGCCATTACAGCAGATTTCCTTGACTTGGAAACTAAACTCCAGATGAAGTAACGTGAATCTAAGAGTCCTAGATTCCCATGGCGTCCTCTGAAGTTTAGTTTCCAAATCTATGGGGTCTGCTGCAACGGTATATAGTATAGATAGTATCTATAGTATCCATTCATGGGCTGGCTCCCCATTATTTATGTGATGACATCACTCTGCAAAAGGAAGTCTCCAACCGCAATACGAGAAATTTTGAGAAAATGATGTACATATACCTTATGCTAATTCTGCTTTTAGCAGCAACGCTTTTACTGTTAGAGGTCCTATTATATGGAACAGTCTTCCTAGTGATGTTAAATGTTGTGATAACATTAATTAATTTAAAGCCAAGTGTAAAGCCTATTTTATCAATGTTTTGTACTAATCAACTGCACGCCAGTCCTTTTAATTACTTTATGTTTTTATTCTATTTTTACCTCTTTAAATGTCCTTTTCTATTTCTGTTTTATCCATCAGGGCCGTGTTGTAAAACAGTTTTTATACTGAATATGTTACCCTGTATAAATATATTTTATAAATAAATAAATAAAAAAAATAGACAGGTTTTGGAGAAGAGATATCTTGACCTGACAATGTTTCAATTACTGCCACTGTGCCTAGGATTCAAACCCATAATTAGCTTGCAGCAGGCTTGTGCTTTAACTACCTCGCTAGCATTGTTAGGATAATGGTCTCAGGTCTATTCTTTGTAATGGCTTGATATAATTACTGCCTGCTGTGCTGCTTTTATTAAAGCTCTAAAGCATTCAGTGTGGAGGCCATATAAGACCCAAGGTTAAGAAGTTGGCTGAAGTCTGGGGGGGGGGGGGGGGGAGGGGGGCACCATATTTGCCGCTAATCGAGGACCACCATACTTCAACCAACCCCTCTCTTCTCTGCTTTTCGCTTGTTGATCGCGCAAGCATCTAAATCTGCCATTTTCTATGGAAGTGCAGGGCTGATTTTGCATCAAAGAGCAGCCAGCCATTGAGCTACTGCGCTCGAACAAAAGCTCCAGCAGAGAAAAGAGCAGTTTTATGAGCGCATGCAGCCTTGCACAAGCGTGCCCTGCTGATGAAATGCTGTCTTTAGCCTTTTTTGGAAACATTTATTAGAGCTGCATCGACCTGGGGCTTACTACTTGTCAGATTACATACAGCTCCTGTGGTTGTTGCTAAAGTTGCTTGTCTTGCCGTAGAAGGAGAGTTATTGTAAAAAGCTGCAGTGTTGCAACTAGCTGTACTTGACTGGGATTGGGAGCTCAGCAATATTTTTATGTACGAAGGAGCTCTAAAATTTCAACAGTGGCATTGTGGGAAAGTAGAGAGGCGTTGTGGAAAGGTGGAGGGTGAATGGGGATTCATCTGTCAAAATATTTCAAAGCAATGAAATGAATAAAGTTTTCCACGTTAGGAGATCTTTATGTTACCTTCATAGACATGTTACTAAGGTTTAGAAATTTCATATTTAATAATAGAGGTATAATCCTCATAGGTATATTGGAAGGGATTTGAGAGGGTAAATGTCCATGACACAAAGCACCTGTAATCCTCATTGAAAGGTGATCTGTCTTGTGAAGTGACCTGAAGTTCCAATTCTAATGTAATGTTTAACACACCATTTCCACATATATTAATATCTTCAATCTTACATATTTGTACATAGGGCGGGGGCTTAGCTCAGAGGTAGTGCTCTGGGCTTCCAACCGCTGGGTCCCGGTTCGATTCCCGGTCAAGCCTAAGTTGGATGGCTGTTTCATCCTTCGTCTCATTGCCATGGTCTCTGCCTGTCCTAATTAGTCCAACTGGTGCAGAAATACAAGACGTAAAGCCCTAATCGCATACACACATATTTGTACATAATTATTTCATGCCAGACACTGATAAGTTTCTCCCAATTTTGTCAATAAATAATAATAACATAGCTTACATAGCTGCACAGCCTAGCAACGGCATACAGGTGATGGGCTGGTTGTCTCTATTGCAGAAATGCCATAAAGCCAAGTGAGATGGCAGTGGGTATAGTGGGAAAATCTGACCAGCGACTGACCAGTAATCCCATAAAGCAGCTGGCCTAGGTTCAGATAAGCAGAGGTCCCAGGCATCAGCCATTGGTCATATAGGGACGTGGGGGACTGCTGCTGTGGACTGTAGGGGACTGGTGGTAAACAGTCCACATTGTGCAGCAATAATGGCCCTCAGGGTTGGCAATATCAGAGTTAGGGCCAGCCCTGAGGTCTGAAAGTCTGTGTTGGGGTGTGGGACTATATGAGGTAAACTGTGTACTGCTACTGATCTGCTTACAGTCAGTATATGTGGAGATAGCTTGATTAATTTCTCAGCATATAAAAAGAGAATGGGTAAAAAAGTTGACCCCTTTTTCACTCCGACAGTTAGATATCTACTTTTCTGCAAATAATAGTAGAAGCTCCTGACTGGAGAGTAATCACCAAAAGTGCAATTGTTTAATCGCTATATGTCAGATATTTATGACAGAATAATATATATTACAAGTTATGAAGTGGTAAACATTTTATAATCATTCGCATTCTGTGACTTAGATATCTGCTTTCATTCAAGATTCACGATTTAATGACCATATATATACATTAAAGGTTTTTGTTAATTATATTGATGGCAAATGCTATTGATAACAATTCAAGTCGTTTTCATAAACTAGATACTTGTAATGGCCAAATCCTATCCTTTAAGAAATGTACTGTGGCTCTCGGTCCTCCAAAAAAGGAAGAACACATTTTGCACACTGCACTAAGAAATAAATAATCGAATTCCTTCCCAAAGCTAAGTTTAAGTTGGCGATAGGGATAGACAGCTCCAGATATGCTTATGGCTTTAGGTTTATTCTACTGTGGGCGGGGGCCTAACTCAGAGGTAGCGCTCTGGGCTTCCAACCACTGGGTTCCAGGTTCGATTCCCGGTCGAGCCTAAGTTGGATGGTTGTTTCATCCTTCGTCTCATTGCCATGGTCTCTGCCTGTCCTAATTAGCCCAACTGGTGCAGAAATACAAGACGTAAAGCCCTAATCACACACACACACAGGTTGATTCTACTAGCTACAGATGGCTAAAGGCACATACTTTCAAAATGGTATACCCCAGATAGTATTCCAAATTAAAACCACGTCAGCGCGATGTCGGCGATGTTGATGCGATTTTGTTATGACAGTGGCCAACAGAGAAACAATGCTGGGCCCATTTGGAATGCTATCTGGGACTGTACGATCCTCATATAACAGTTGACACCCAGATAGAATTCAAAATCGTATCGATGTCCGCGCGATGTCAGCGATGTTGAAACGATGTTCTACCAACGGCGGCAGATTTGGAATGCTATCTGGGCAGTCCCTTTAACCACTAATCCAAGATCCTTAGTCTTGGTCACTGTTATCCTGAATACTACAAAAGTCACGACTTTAGTACTAGTATCAGAATGGTTTAGGACCCAGGGAAAATGGTAGTGATCTCAGGGCTTGTTTCTTGATTGCACTATCCAGTTTGCAGTTAGCCATTCATTACGTGTTGTTATACAGGAGCAGACATCTACAGAAAGTGAAGAATTACAGGGAAGACCCTGACATGTACGAAATGCTAATTACTAATTACTAAGGTCTCCTTAGGGAGGTCATCAATGCAATGAGAAGTGATCGGAAGTAATTGGAGACTTCGGAGGTAATTATAGGGCAAGATGAGGGTTGGTTTGAGGCTCCGAAGAGAGCTTAGATCTGTAGCACTGTTAGCAGTTTGGCCGTCACTGAAATATTTGCTTCGATAGGTACTAAATGCTGAGATAGACAGTTTTCAGTAGATGACATAATTAAAAATTGGATCTGGTCAAATTAAAAATAGAAATAATTAAACGTGTGTTTTTTGTTTTGCATAAGCTTTTTTTTGGTACAAAAAATACTGTTTATAACTTATATAAGATTATGGATTATTTCATACATATACACAAATTAATAATGTATTTATTGGAGCATTTCAGTTATAGGTTCCATTAGACAGCTATAGCTAGATAGTTTGGTTTAGAGGCAGGGGCTGTACAAGTAGTAAATCAGTGTGGCAGTGTAGCCTGTAAAAGACTGAACATAGTTATAAGTTGGACTGTATAGCTTTGAGAGGTGATGATTACCAGCCAAGAAGCGATTCTTGCATACACTTGCAGCACCACAGTCCTATGTAGACTGTTATAATATGCTTGGAAAGAAGAAAATGGAATCTCTTACGAACACAACAATATTTATGACCAAAGATATCTGTGGGAGCAGAAGAAAAGTGCAAAATTAAGTACAAAATATGATGTTATAAGTTGGCCAAAGTTTAACACTGACGTATAAAAGGGATGACTTATGAATCAGCTAATGCCACTTTGACTTATAAGCTCTGCCTGTACATCATAGCTTAAAGTGATACTCCTTGAATCCCATGTAGAAAATATGGCCTCAACTAAATTCCCAGAGTTAATGCCATTACACTCTTGTATATGACAACAGATTTCTACCACAAGCATACTATCAAGTCATCTCTATTAATTAAGGAGTAATTAGCCCTCTATTTTCTATAGGTGGCCCACCAATAGAACTAGTATAGGTCAAATTTAAAGTGGCCTGGACTCTGGTGACTCACCAGGTTGCCATTGTTACAAAATTCTTGCAGCTTCCACTGACCAGTGCTGACTCACTTGGTGACAGGAAGATGGCTCTGAGTGGATGATTCTTGTAACTGTCACTCTTGACCAAAAATGTGGATTTGCCATGATTTAGTGGGCTAAATATTAATTAAAACCTGCTGTAATGACACTAGACAGTCACTGCAAACTATTGTGAGTACTGTCTGGGAGAAAGGAAATGGGACAATTTTTAGATAGATTCAAGGGGTATCACTTTAATATCTGTTGCTAATACAAATATATCAGAAAGATTGTGAAGTAATTGACCAACTTTTCTAACCCATTCCTAATGTCCTTGTCATAAATAATTGTCTGTGCTATACAGGCCATTAGTGGAGAAGATATCGAAATAGCATTACAACTGTACACAAAAGGGATAAACTTTGGTCAAAAGAGGTGAAAACAAGTTTATTGCCAAGATGTTGGGGTGATTATTAACGTTCTTATCAAATGTTTCAATCAGTTTGAAAAGTCGTTCTGAGGATGCAACTGTCCAAGCTCACTCTAAAACTGCTGTATATGTGTGGAGGTTTTACATTGACCAGAATTCTTGGTTTGGTGTACCACAAGGATGCCCACTGCCCTCGGCGTTATTTCGCATTCAAGGCAAAGAGGCCAGGAGCATTGAAGCGTGGTTAATGACCTTACAGCCTTGGGTCAAGGTGACCCAGGAAGGACCTTTGCAGTGTGCCTAATGACACAAGTCCCTTGGGCCCTTTTGAAGAGTCAGTCTTGTGATCTCCAGGTCACCGGTGTTGAGATGATAAAAACACTGACAAAAAGTGTGAAAGAACGTTAGTTACATCTTGAAATAACGTTTTAGACAATTTATCTGGAAAGACTATCTTCATAGCAGGGTTTAGTTTGTCATTTTTGTCTTCCTTGCCAATGTCATGTATGCCAGTTGCTATATATATATGTTGTCATCATTTGCCAATATATAACAATGCACATGTATTAGCACTTGTCAAATCTAACTCTCTGCTTTCAACAACTTATAATGTCTTTAACCATGAACGTCCAAACTTTAACATATCCATTATTTCCTGTAGATTTTCTTGACAATACTCATAATTAAATGGATTGGAAAGTAGACCTCTGGAATTAAAGGTGGCATCTGAGCATCTTTCTTTTTTCTTTTTTTTTTAATAAAACGACTTTCAGTTTTGAGTTCACATACTGATTAATTTCTTGCTCAAAGCTTTTCACCTTTAGTCAAAAACTGCTTTACGTTGTGGCTGTTTCATCCTTCATGCTATTGCCTTGGTCCCTGCCTGTCCTAATTAGCCCATTAGGTGCAGAAATACAGGACGTAAAGCTCTAATCCGCCCACCCACCACTCTTTACATTTTAATAGCTAAAGTCTAAGTCAGACAAATCATCAGTGCTAAAGGACTGTCCAAGTTTGAGTCTTTCTCTCTATCGTTTGTTCTTTTTACTTGCTGCCCCATCTGAGGCCCTGTCTTTCCGCTCCATTAACCCCGGAACCACTCATGCGTGAACCTCTCTTAGTCTGAGCCAATCAGCTGCTAGCAAAGTAAATCAGGTCAGTGTAGTATCTGGTGGCTGTGCATGCCCAAGCGATCTCAGGGCTTGTTTCTTGATTGTAAATTGTGGGCCAATGCAGGGTGCCCCAGTCCCAGGCTGTCTAATGATTTTGCTTCTCAGCCTTGCTGTGCTTGGCTTTATTGGGTGTCTTGGGTCTCTTGGAGACTGCAGTAGAATAATTTGAACGTCTACGTTGCTTCTTGTGTGTGGTGTTCAAGATGACAGATTGGCTACTAGTGTGTGGGGTGTTGTATTTATACTTACAAAGAACTAATTAATCTGAGAGTGACCTGTTATGGCAGTATTGTGATGCTGTCAATATTTATCAGGCCAGGAACTGTTTTTGTTTTTTTGGAACATTTCCCTGTGAATTTTGTAACTAAGATCCAGCCATTGCATGTGCAAATGGATAACTTTGATGTGTATAATTATTGGACCTGTATTTAATCCTAAGACAAATGGGTAGTTAATTACAAATGATTACTAATTCATGAAATTACGAGCAATCGCTTAATGCATAATTAATGTTCAGTAAACTCTAAATTAGCCCATCGAAAGTCATACTTGTCGATAACAAATAAACGAGTAACTTTTCGTTGGGCAACAAACGTTTCAGATTTGGGCCATCACGTCCTGAACCATAATGTCAAGTCCTGGATAAGACTAGTATATTAAAGGATGACACTGTGATCGTGACACCCAATATAAATACTATGTAGTACAATGTACATGGCCAAATGTGCCACGTGCGTTTTCCATGAGAAGGAGAAAACGCATGGTTTTTAGCTAATTATAATGAGGAAAAACCATGCGTTTTCCATGCGTTTTGATAAACGCATGGAAAATGCACGTGGCACAATTGGCCATGTACAATTAATGTTAATCTGTGAGTGATCTGTTGTATTGTATGAGATTGGTTTATGAACATTAAGAATTAACACAAAGATTTTTATTTATTTATTTAATAAAATATATTTAAAATGCGTAGCACCATCAGTAAAAACAGTTTTTCATGTGGCCCATTTATACAATAAACCAAAAATGTATATATACAGATGAAATATATAAGTATATATAAGTATAACTACATAAATTAACTAAAATAAGAAAATATATATAAAATCATAAAACATGTAGAAATGAGATAAGATAAATTACATTAAAATATATGGTTTTAGCTTCCTTTTAAAAACGTTGATATCATAAATATATTTTACAAATAATGGTAAACTATTCCATGCATTAGCACTAGTTTACTTGAAAGACTTTTTAGCAAACTGACTAGAGGCATTAGGAATGTAGACATTCACAGGATGACTTCTATAGTGTTAATACCATTAATATCACAATTCATAATAACGTCATTAACAAGGTAAAAGATGTGCTATTTACAAAATGTAGATCTTAACATTAGCAGCTTTGCTTGAATAAATAGAAGTTCGAAGTTGTACAATGAAACTTGGTATAACTTGTAATATGTACTCACAAAGCTCTTTTACAATACATGGCCAAATGTGCCACGTGCGTTTTCCATGAGAAGGATAAACGCATGGAAAACGCATGGTTTTTAGCTAATTATAATGAGGCAAAAACCATGCGTTTTCCATGCGTTTATCCAAACGCATGGAAAACGCACGTGGCACAATTGGCCATGTAGGTTGTGGAAATGATTAAAAGAATATTCTAGTGAGTTCTTTAATCTCATTAGTACTGAAGAATCACATTTCCGCTACATCGCAATAGGCTGTTTACTCGTTTTATATTTGCTCAAAAATCTCTTTCACACTGCGCTGTCTTGTAAGAAAATGATGTGTCAAGTCCTTACATCACATATTAGTTACAAAAGAATCACATTTCCCCTACTTTATGACTTGCAGAAACAGGATCATCCGCCTCAAATCTAATGTATCAGGAGGTCCTTAGTAGCTCCTTTACTCATTGCAGTATTGACTCCATGGTCTAGTTGTTCTTTAAGGAGACTTTATGCCTGTGGTGCTTCGGGATTTCTCAGCCATTGATCTTCGTAAAATGAGATCTCGCCCAGTTGTGTTGGTTAACCTCATTTTGACAAAGCATTTAACCTCGTTTGGGAAAGTGATTGCAAGAGAGCTTGAAAGATCAAACGCCATTGGAGGAGGAGCAATGAAGCTATGATAAGGGGTGCTCAGAGACACCCCCGCCTGCCACCCAGGGCATTGAGGGGGTGTTATAGGCACCCCAAGAGTTCCTGGTGGTCAGAAGATTCCACCACCCCTGTCAAAATCAAATACTTCCAAGGGTTAAATGGACGAAAAGGATAGATGAGATCAAGGGCTTCAAGTCTATAGCTGATGTCATGGTGTCATGCTCACACTGAAGCTGGTTGTCATATGACAGGAGCACTGACACTATGTAATTCAAAGGATCAATGTTTTGCTTGTGATCTTAAGTATGCTGTCAGAGTTATGATAAACTAATCACTTTTTTAAATATTCAATTTAATATAAAAAAATATGATGTGTTGCCAAGCCTAACTGCCTTCAAAAACGAAATCACCTAAGTTGAAACTTATTTTTGACAAGAATTTTGCTTGATATAACTTTGTCTTTCAGTAAAAAAAAAAAAAAAAATTTAATGTTGGCATTTGAAATCCTACACTGAGAAAATAAATTGATAACTTTACTTCCCCGAATATGACTTTTAAATTTTCATAGTGCTTTTGGATTATTTGTGGAGGAGTAGAAGCTCAAACTTTGGGGGGAGCTCCTCTCATATTAAACAGACCTTCAGGAATGAATAGTGTGAATAGTAATCATATTTGATGGTAAAAATGACTGCTACAAATGTCTGTCTTTTTTGTCTGACAACATTTATGCTGCTGCTGCTGCTGCTGCTGCTGCTGCTGCTGCTGAGTGAAGAAGTGTTTTTCTGTGTGCTAGTCTGCAGTTTTCAGAGAGTAGCTTTTGTGACGAATCAGACAAATGCTTTCAGTTGAAAGGCTTAACCCCTTGGCTTAAAAGGAAGTGACTTTAAGCCTTAAGGAAGGTGAAAGGGCTTTGTGAAGAACTTTTGGAATTTGAGCAATTTACTTAAATGTCCACACAACTCTTTGGATACAGTGCAATGGACAATCTGTGTATTGGGGGGGGGGGGGGGGGTTGGCTGTTGGTTGTTAGAAATGAGTTTCCACTTATATTTTGTATCCATTTTTCCATATTCCACCACTGTATATTTTGTATCCATTTTTCCATATTCCACCACTGTATATTCTTGCTATTATGACCACCTCGCCATTAAAACCAGCACAATTTGCATGCTGGCTGGTCGTAATGAAGAGTTCTCACTGTATTGTCAACAATACAAAAAGCCAGTTTTCAAACGGAAGCCCTGTCCGTGTCTCAATGGGCTCCTCTGCCTATTGGGTAATTTATTAAACACTCTGTTGTATGGGACACACAGCTGCCCCCAGCTGCCCTTTGCAGTAATACCGCACTATTGAGATAGCTCAGAGGTAGCGCTCTGGGATTCCAACCGCTGGGTCCCAGGTTCGATTCCCGGACGAGCCTAAGTTGGATGGCTGTTTCATCCTTCGTCTCATTGCCATGGTCTCTGCCTGTCCTAATTAGCCCAACTGGTGCAGAAATACAGGACGTAAAGCCCTAATCACACACACACCTCACTATTGAGACTGTCCTCAATGAAAAGAAATAACTGTTTTAATCATTGTTAATATAGCATTGAAATGGTCTTGATGATGTGACTGTTGGATGGATGAGTCCATGTATATTGTGAGGTAGTCTTAATGGTGAGGTGGTCTTGAAGCCAGGTTCAGGTTTACTACATCATAGCAAGGTGGTCTTACTAATGAGGTGTTTGTGTGTGTGTGTGTGATAAGACCTTTATGTCCTGTATTTCTGCACCAGTTGGGCTAATTAAGACAGGCAGAGACCATGGCAATGAGATGAAGGATGAAACAGCCATCCAACTTAGGCTCGACCGGGAATCGAACCCGGGACCCATCGGTTTGAAGCCCAGAGCGCTAACTCTGAGCTAGGCCCCCGCCCTCTTACTAATGAGGTAAAATAAGAGTCAAGAATACATATCAGTCGATATTTTGGTGATTGTAATAGTTGTGACTTAATTGTGAGATGGTCTTGAATCGAAGTTCTATGATGCTACTTATTACTTAATGATAAAATGGTTTTAATAATCAGGTGATCTTAATGATGAGGTGTCCATAATGGCGATTTCATTACACAATGTTGTTGAAGTGAGAAAACACACTGTTATCTAGCAGCTGGGTGGCCTAATGGTTCAGGCATCTGCCAATTCCATATTGCCAGCTCTGCTGAAGGACTCCAAGCCTTATCATCTCATCATTACATCTGCCTCTGCATGGAGAAATAGACATCTAAATGCCTGCGATTATAAGTGTTGATTTGAGGTGGTCCTAACGGTGAGGTGATATTAATATTGAGGTAAATTACAATGTGATGAATACATCTGGGTCAGACCAGTGGGTTCTCATCATTCTAATGTTGATAGTTGGTTTTACATGAGTGTGTGTGTGTGATTAGGGCTTTACGTCCTGTATTTCTGCACCAGTTGGGCTAATGAGGACAGGCAGAGACCATGGCAATGAGACGAAGGATGAAACAGCCATCCAACTTAGGCTCGACCGGGAATCGAACCCGGGACCCAGTGGTTGGAAGCCCAGAGTGCTACCCTCCAGCTAGGCCCCCGCCCACATTGGTTTTACATGAATACACCTAGCAATATTGTCCTAATAGTGAAGTGGTCTTTAATCGGGATCCACTGTATTTTCATATTGTGAAGAAAGTCATGGGGTGGTGCAAAGTTTGTATCTACTGCTTCTGCTGCTGCTGCTGCTGTTGCTGCTGCTGTTAGTAGTGACTCAGGAGGCTGCTTTGAACATCACAGAAAACAGACAAAAAGAGAAATACACAAAAAAGGAACCTGCAGTTGTCAGTGCATGCTTTGAGGATGCCATACATTGGCAGATCTGTTTAGAGTCTGTGTAATGACTTATGTTGCCACTGCAACTTTCCTGTGTACATGGATGCACGGGTTCAAAGCATCCCCTGATGCTGTTCAATGAAAAGGAAGAGAAGTTTTGACACCTACAAATGTTCCCCGACGCCTGTCACTAAGCTTGTTTGATAGGTTGATTTGCATGTTAAAGCTTTCCAGGGGAGCATCATATCCAAGTCAATGTGGTATAGTGAATGTACCCCTTCTCCAAAGCTCCTTTTTTTCTGTTTCTTTGGTGGCTAACTAGATAACCAATAATCAGCCCTAGTCAAGAAATCTATGTCAGAGGCAGACATAATGATGAGATGATAAAGCCATCAGTCCACACCATGTCACACATTTACTCCCCATGGGTGGGGTCTTTTACTTGCCTCAACATAGACACCCGAGTATCAGAATCTCTTTATTGTCCTTTCCTGTATACATAAGTTATTATCATTTCGTATAAACAAAAAAAAAAGGTAATGGATGAATATTTGAAAGGACTGGGGACAAGGCACCTCCAATTTAACGTTTTCCAGCGACCAGTGTAACTCATGAAAAGTGTCATCTCATGCGATCGCCATCCATGGCAGCTAAGATGTAACTCATGAAGAGTTCTACTTTCCTAACTAATTTGTTTGACTAGCCTTGTCGAAAGTGGCTATGGATAGCCAGTCAGTCGAATAGTGGATTTAAGCGGAATGTTCTCTGTACTTCCACCAGGTGGCTACGACAGAATACTGCAATTCTATTGACTGAAAAAGTTCCCACCCTTAACTCTGATTGGCTGAAGAAAAGTGCATCCTATCAGCAGTATTTTATAGGGCATTTTAATGTATATTTGACGTCTTATCATATTGTTGATTTCTGTTATTTCTCTGAGAAAATTATATTTAATGGGATCAGTTAGTTATGACCTACTATGTCTGAAAAGCAAAATGAGTAATAAGAGGAGAGGAAAGACTTATGTCTTGCTGAATTCAGGGCTGCTCAGTGAAAAAACTCTGTTGTCTGACAGGTTGGTTGCTTTGACTAACAGTGCACTCAAGCATATTCTAAATTTAACAGGGTGTTCTCTGACTGGTTCAGTACATGTTCCGAAACGACTACTACACAATATCTGAAATTAGTTCTAAGAGATGTTTTAGATAAAGAACACACATGCAAAACTCTTACTATTTGGTGTTCAGATATACCCAATATATTTAGCAGTACATGGCCAAATGTGCTACGTGCGTTTTCCATGAGAAGGATAAACGCATGGTTTTTAGCTAATTATAATGAGGCAAAAACCATGCGTTTTCCATGCGTTTATCCTTCTCATGGAAAACACATGTGGCACATTTGCCATGTATTTAGTGCGTGTTAATTGCAACCAAAACGAGCGGAAAACCTCTAGCAAGCCAGGTGCAATGAACGAGTTCTGATGAAGTGTGAGGGGTCCACTGACTGGCTTTCATAACTCATCTCTTTATTGTAGTCCAATTTATTGAGCTCCATTTGGAGTCAGCGGTCGCCCCAAGCCTACAAGGCATCCCTGACATCGCAGTCAACCGATGTTTCTGCAGAATGCCAAATTGCTTCCAATCGATAATCTGCAGACCAAGTGTGGTTGACGCTTCGATCCCACATCCCACAGCTAGCAGTAAGGAGATGGTTGGGGGAAATGGATTTGAAAGAAATGGAGAAATTGACGGGAAAATGAGAGGGATTGGAAAAAATGAGAAGAAATTGACAGGATGGGAAAAAATGACAGGATGGGGAGAGATTGACAGAATGTGAAGAAATTGACAGGATGGGAAAAAAATACAGGATGGAGAGGGATTGAAAAAAGAGAAGAAATCGAATTGGGAATTGAACATCTATACAATACAGTAATGGGAATGTCCAGTACATTAGTTTAATTAAATAAATATTATGTTGCAAAGAACTTCATAATATGGTTTACTTTGCTTTATTTTTCATTTATGATTTGTTACTTAAGTATCACGTATGTCATTGACTAAATTATATGTCAATGCTTTGGTGGTGCCACTTAAATATAAATGTTTTGTATGGGGATTTAAGTAATGAACTACCTACAGTCAGCTAATCATGAAAGGTGGCGGTCTTTATAAGTGAATTTCCTAAAGAATGTTTACACTTTAAAAGAATATATGTGTGCTCTTTGAATATTTTGGAGAAATATCTTTCATATAGTTTAGCATTCATTGACATTATCAAATGACATGTATTACTTAATACAGCTAAACATTCAGAAGTAATTTATTTCAGTTTCCAAGCCTGCAATATTGTAATATATTATCCACCCGTAATGAGTTTAATATCAAGGCCAATTGCTTATCATTACACATCGCTATCTTTCCACTTAAGACAGTGCGTAGGAGTGTGTTTATTTTGAGTCTATTGTGCACTTGCCCACCTCCTGCCGTCTCTAATGCCATAGGATGCTATATCATTTTAATTCTATCACCTAGCCAGTTGCCAAGGTCAAGCTGGAGGTCAGACGGGGTCAAGGTCATCCATGTCTGGGTTGCAAATGAGGCCATGTGCCATAAATCGCTCCGGAGGCCGCTAGGTGGCGTTTTTGTGCAGTGCTGGTGACTGCTTGTATATTAGCACTGGTACCGCATCTCATACAATGTAGTGAGACTGGTCGCTAGCAATTCTTACATGGGTTATGAATGGCTGAGTCTAAGCCAGGCTATGATTGGTCATTGCGTCGTGCTCTCTGGTAGGTTGATTTGGACACGCCCCCCAAAGAATTAGCAAATCAAACAACAGAAAACAATCAGCCAATCAGCAAAATGTCAGGATCCTGACACAAAGTCACGTGATAATGGTGGCCAAGACCGACTGCTTTGCACTCGTGCGGAGGAGGGGACCAACTTAGTGACTTCTTGTAAAGGATTTAATGTTGTGTTTATGGTTGCAATTTATAAGATAAATCAAAAGTTACTGGATTGGTTGCTTGGTTGCTGTGTTGGTTAATTGATTGGTTATTCGATTGGTTAGTTGGCTGGTTATGGAGTGAGTTGTTTGCTTTCTTCCTTGTTAGTTGCAATGCCTGAATCATCCACCCCTTATTACAAAGTCATGAAAATAGCAGTTGCTTTATTTCATGTCTTGCTTACTTACTCGTTTTTTAAAGATGTCTTAGAATGGACTGGAATGTAGACTCATTGTTATCACATGGCTCAAATTCATCTTTGATTGTTGACTGTTTTCTTGATTGATTGCTTACTTAGTAAAATTCAGAAATTTTCTTGCCATACCGGATGAGTTAAGTTGATTTTCTTGTATGCTTTGATCTTAAAAGTAACTAAGTGAAATTAAATTGCTTGCTTACATGTTTGTGCTAGTTTGGAATTTTATGGTCACTGCTACTTTTAAAAGACTCGAAATTCAAGTTGTATAATTGCTTACTTGCTTGATTTCTTGCTTGCTTGTAAAAATCTATAGGTTGCAGAAGGTAGGATATACCCAGACTTGTAGCTGTACCCCCGGAACCTTCCCAATTTGTGTGGGTCATGTATCAAGAGAGCTAAAAAGAAGAAGCCAATGTCTGCAACGAAGCTAGCGCCATCATGACCAACTGCTTCCTCTGATAACACCCCCTCCCATTCGAAAGGCGACCTCTAGCGAGCCCCCCTTGACATAATACTTCCGGTCTGACGCCTTAATTGCTTGTATCCGTTGCAACGGCGCCCGTGCTGCTCCCTGGTGGCGACTTAAATAAGAAGAGAACAAAAGGTCCTGAAGTGGGGTTGACATGAGAAGTTTCGGGTCTGGGGTAGTGTATATATTTTCGAAATAAGAGGATTTAAAAATAAAAATAAAGTTAATTTTATCCAGGACTTCTAAGGATATTATGCAGTTGTCAACAAAAAATAAATAAAAGTTTTAGCACTCCCTTTAAAATGAGCATGATTTTTTGTGTAGAAATAATTCAAGTTCATGTATGCATGTATGCTGAAGCGAGTTAAGGACCCCACCTAAATGTGAACAATGGTGTGGACTCAAAGCTTTATCATCCCATTACGTCTGCCTCT
>OW028580.1:2745373-2755373 GCA_932294295.1 Alitta virens | reverse complement strand
ACTACAGCATCCCCCAGAATATAAACTACAAATGTTGTGAATGCTATGATTGAGGTCACGGTGACAAAACACTGGAGCTAGCACTTTGTGCTTCTGTATTCTCATAGGGATGATTCAATGTTGTCATGTACACCATCCCATTTCTATAGTAACCAAATGGATTTGTGTGGAATGCAGAAATATGAGGCGTGGGAGTCACATTCTCTGTTGATGAACAAAGATATTCTTCTTTTTTATTAAATTTGCCAGAGAGGAATGCCAAGGAACTTCTACACTGCTTTTCTCTGATGGTAGTGTGTGTTATATTGAGTGGGTTAGTCCCCATAGTTTCTTTATGTACGAGATAAAATTGTCACTTTCTGCAGCTAGAATAGAATAGAATAGAATAGAATAATCTTTATTTAATTTATTTACAAGGTTTGACTTGATAAATGTTTGCCCCTTTTGTGATTTCTATGCTGAGGCGAGTAACAGACTCCACCCGTGGGGTAAATGTGAACCATGATGAGGAATCCAAGCCTCATCATCTGATCATTACATCTGCCTCTGGCTGCTGGTCACACGAGCTGACTAAACTTCAGACCAAGTAGCATTGAGACATTGAAACATTGACATTTTAAACATATGCGGCACTCAATTATATGTGTACTAAAAGATCATGAAGATAGTCACATTGACCTCATTTTGACGAGTCATTGGGGTGAAAGTGCGGGTGTCAGTATGAGAGGTTCAGTACCATTCATACCACATGTCCTGTCTTTTACAAGCTAAGCTGAGCTGTGTGTGTGTGATTAGGGCTTTACGTCCTGTATTTCTGCACCTGATGGGCTAATTAGGACAGGCAGGGATCATGGCAATGAGACGAAGGAGGAAACAGCCATCCAACTTAGGCTCGACCGGGAATCGAACCCTCAGCGGTTGGAAGCCCAGAGCGCTACCTCTGAGTTAGGCCCCCGCCCTGGCTAAACTGAGCTAGACTGTGATTTTAAAACACCCGTCTACCTCTACTGGAAGCTATATTAAATGCACATCTTCACAATTTTGGTAAATATCAGTATCAAAATGGATAAAAACATATTTGAAAAGAAAGAAAGAAGATGCTACACTGTCCAACATGGCGGTCTGTGGCCATATTGGAAAGGTTATGTTGGGAAATGTCTCATGAGTATTATATATTATGTCATCGTGAAGGATTTCATGACAGTTCTTTTCTTTTTATGCTTTATTAATAATTCTACTTTTGCTTATTTGCCCTTTGCATGTCTCTTTTCACATTAGCCATGCCCTTTTAAATGTCTTTTCATCCCATTTTCATCTCTTGTCTAATTCTCTGTGGGAGAACTCCGAGCGAATCTCTTCATTGAAATGTCAGACTGGAAAATGTCAGAATCTCTGAATTCCTGAATAAATTATGTTTGGTATAACGTATGTCTAATTCTCTATGGGAGCGAATCTCTTCATTGAAACGTCCAACTGGAAAATGTCTGCTGACAGTAGGGATTACCAGAGAAAATGGTGGTGTGACACAATATGTCCAACAGAAGGTATGAAACCTTATTGAAGTAGATTATCAAAGAGTCAGAGAAAAGCAGTGTAAAAGTTCCTTGGCATTCCGCTCTGGCAAATTTAATAAAAGAAGAATATCTTTGTTCATCAACAGAGAATGCGACTCCCGCGCCTCATATTTCTGTATTCCACAAAATTCCATTTGGTTACTATAGAAACGGGACGGTGTACATGACAACATTGAATCATCCCAATGAGAATACACAAGCACAAAGTGCTTCATATAATTGGGCTTGAAGAAAAAAAGGAATGATGTTTACTTCTATATAATTTTTATTGTAATTGATAACACGCACCGAACATGAGGGACTATTGAAAATATCAATTATTGTAGTCAAATCTGACTGACTATTAGTTTGTAATTGGGTGCTATTTCTGACTACGCTGATACTAAATATGGTATCTACACAGTATATAGAAGAATGCACTGATATCTTTCTGAATTATATAGAAAATGGACATTTTGACTGTCAAGATTGATTGAACCTCCATAGCCATTTTGAACAACATGTTATTATTGGCGTGTATTAGTATATATCATTTAATTTCATTTAATCAAGAATTCAGTCATTTTTTCACTTATACTAATGACATACATGATATTGTCAAAGACAGGTGATCTTGTACTTTTAAAGTTTGTAAAAAAAAAAAAAAAAATAGGAAAAATCTTATAGGCCTACAATGAATATTAAAATTTGTAAAAAAAAAGAAAAAAAAAATGCATTGGGGGGGCATTCAATGAATCAGTGAAAATGACTAAGAATTCAGTGAAAATGTCCAAAAATAATTAGCCAAAATATCTGGTTTGACTATCATCATATTCAGAAAAGATTTCCCAGTGTATCAAGGTCATCGTGACTCATTATGAAGAGTGATTGACAATTTGACAGCATAGCTTAATAAGTGACACTTACCAGCTTTCTGTAATGATTTACAACCTCTCATAGTGGATAACAGTCTAGATGATTGATTTGTCAGTTAATCTGTGTGTCTGAACAGCAGTATAGCTTGGAGTCACCGATGTTTAGCTTGGAGTCGCCAATGTTTAGCTTGGAGTTGCCAATGTATAGCTTGGAGTTGCCAATGTATAGCTTGGAGTTGCCAATGTTTAGCTTGGAGTTGCCAATGTATAGCTTGGAGTTGCCAATGTTTAGCTTGGAGTTGCCAATGTATAGCTTGGAGTTGCCAATGTATAGCTTGGAGTTGCCAATGTATAGCTTGGAGTTGCCAATGTTTAGCTTGGAGTTGCCAATGTATAGCTTGGAGTTGCCAATGTATAGCTTGGAGTTGCCAATGTTTAGCTTGGAGTTGCCAATGTATAGCTTGGAGTCGCCAATGTATAGCTTGGAGTCGCCAATGTTTAGCTTGGAGTCGCCAATGTATAGCTTGGAGTTGCCAATGTATAGCTTGGAGTTGCCAATGTATAGCTTGGAGTTGCCAATGTTTAGCTTGGAGTTGCCAATGTATAGCGTGGAGTTGCCAATGTATAGCTTGGAGTTGCCAATGTATAGCTTGGAGTTGCCAATGTATAGCTTGGAGTTGCCAATGTATAGCTTGGAGTTGCCAATGTATAGCTTGGAGTTGCCAATGTATAGCTTGGAGTTGCCAATGTTTAGCTTGGAGTTGCCAATGTATAGCTTGGAGTTGCCAATGTATAGCTTGGAGTTGCCAATGTTTAGCTTTGAGTTGCCAATGTATAGCTTGGAGTTGCCGATGTATTGCTTAGAGTTGTCGATGTTAAGCTTGGAGTTGCTGATGTTAAGCTTGGAGTTTCTGATACATTATTGTTTGTATCTATAGGATGGGTAAGTCTGTCATAAATAGGTTCATTATCCCTTGTGGAAGAATATCATATGTGTCAGACTCATCAACAGTCTTCATTCTTTCTTACTTAACTCTGAGTCTGAGGCAGTGATGAGTCGATATGCCTGTTTTGTACATGGAAAATATACTCCCTTCTGAAGTATAATTGGTATTTAATACTCTTTTTTCTGCATTATCAGAGAGAAAATTAAATCGTCAAAATGACTAATTGTAGTCAAATCAGACTGACTATTGGTTTGTAATTGGGTGCTTTATCTGACCACCCTTTACTCATTCGACAACTCTTTGTTTGAATATAATAATGATAATAATATATCTTGATCTATAAAGCGCAAATGTATACTAAAATACTCTCTTCATATATATCGTAAAACAAATTGGTTTAAAAAGTATAAAAGATAAAACAATTACATTATGTAGAGTATAGGTATCCTACTGAGGTTTCGTGGAATTTCATTCATTCATTCATTCATTCATTCATTCATTCATTTATTCATTATTCCTTTGTTAATTGTATGTTCGTTCATTCATTCAATATTTGATCATTTTTCTTTTCGTTGTTCTGTCATTCATTCATTAATGTAGTCTTTAATTCGTTTTTATGTTTTATTTGTATTTATTTTGTGTCATTCATTCCATTGTATTTTCACTCTAATTTGTTCGATATTGTTTTAATAACTATTCATACATTTATCATATAGTATAAGTGTTTATATTTTCTAACACAGCATCATTCATTCCTTGACAATTAATTCCACCTTGTATTTATAATAACCCAGCATTCATTCATTCATTCATCCATTTATCCATTCATTCATTCATTATCACCCAGCATCACCTGCAACCGGAAGTACTGTTGTTTCAACAGTAACAAAAATCTCCCTCAGTAAATATTGGAAAGAGGAAACAATCGCGCCAGAAAATTGAACAAGCTGGCGGAAGCAAATAGTTCCTATGCCTCATCACACCCCTACAAGGACTGAATTTAATACGCCATGAAATTCAGCCATTGAGGGACTACTTTTTTCGATCACTGTAGCGTCTTCGATTTCATGCTGTTCTAGTTCTGCGGTTGTGTTTATTTAGACTTCTGGGTGGTCTAGTGGTTAGAGTGTTTATCGGGCTATGGTTAAGAAACTTGGGGGACCCGGGTTCAGTACATGAGTTGGTGTGTCCAGGCCTAGTAGACCTGAGCAATATACATGGCCAAATGTGCCACATGCGTTTTCCATGAGAAAGATAAACGCATGGAAAATGCATGGTTTTTAGCTAATTATGAGGCAAAAACCATGCGTTTATCCAAACGCATGGAAATTGTACGTGGCACATTTGGCCATGTACGGCTGTTATATAGGAAAGAATACAAATGTTTCATTTTGTTTTACATTGTAAGATACGATAAGATAATGTAAGATAAGATGAGATTAGATGAGATTAGATAAGACAATAATACTTTATTGCCAAATGTTGGAATTTGTTGTGAAAAACAAATTGTGTCATATTTTAGTTAAAACTTCAAAATGTCTCTAATTGT
The DNA here is from genome assembly GCA_932294295.1 of Alitta virens. Taxonomy (NCBI): domain Eukaryota; kingdom Metazoa; phylum Annelida; class Polychaeta; order Phyllodocida; family Nereididae; genus Alitta; species Alitta virens. The sequence goes on along the minus strand of OW028580.1, from coordinate 2,750,449 downwards.
GACCTATTTACATAATGTAATAGCACGATCTAATACATAATGGTACTTTGCAAAACATTTAAATAAAAAGTTAAATTCTATTTCGTGAAATCTCAACAATCTGAAGAAAATATTTTAATTAAAATAAGAATAGCATGTCTTCAAAATACTTGGATTTGGACATAGTTGTGAAATGTTGTCAACGGTGAGACATAAGCTGAAAGTCAATCTTGACAAATTCAAACATTTTGGTACCAAGGAACCTTTTTTGTGGTATCCTGACATGGTGTGCACTCGGAGTCTTTTAATCTCATCATTATATCTGCCTCTATCACAGTTGATTATACTGAGTACGTTTCACCCCAGTAGCTTTAAACAACACTTAGACAATTCATTCAGTGATAACCTTAGCTGTTTCGAGATACTGTTATAAACTATTTTTTGTTACCAAGCAACATCATTAAATATGGAATGAGAAATTGTTGCAATTAAAGCTAAAGAAACTTTCTACTCGTATAGTTAATTGATGGTGAATCAAGTACTATTTATAGATGCTCTTAGGGCGGGGGCCTAGCTCAGAGGTAGCGCTCTGGGCTTCCAACCGCTGGGTCCCGGGTTTCGATTCCCAGTCAAGCCTAAGTTGGATGGCTGTTTCCTCCATCTCATTGCCATGGTCTCTGCCTGTCCTAATTAGCCCAACTGGTGCAGAAATACAGGACGTAAAGCCCTACTCACACACACACACACACTAGATGCTCTTAATTTGAGCGGCATATTCTCATTAAATTTGGTACAACCTTGAATCCTAATATAACCACGTTAACATGAGAGTCCTCTCCATGGTTACGTCGATTTCAGATCATGTTACTAGTATCATGTTTTAAATGATGCTGAAGAAATCGCCTACTCAGACAAGTGATAACTTAAAAGTAGCCATTTAAAGAGTAAACTAAGTACGTTTTCTAAATCTATCACAAGTGTATTGGATAATACAGTTCAGCCCCAGATTTGCGACCATCCTTTAATCACTGGGGTTGTCTTTCTGTCGATGATTTTGGACTGAATTTAGAAGTGCTCTTTAAATGTAGGTGGTATTAATAATGGCTTGTATTTATTTCGTCGTTATACTTTATACTGTTTTAAGTAGACTCCTTTTGAAATTCTGAATTTAAGGCAGATTAATGTAAGCAGCGGGTAAAAGTCCCCACCTGTGGGGTAAATGCGTGTAACATGGTGTAGACTCCCAAGCTTTATCATAATATTATGTGTATCAGCTCACCTTTACGTCTGCCTAAGGCTGGACATAAAAGCTTTGCTTTAGACCAGTCGCATTTATACAGTACCATACTATCCTATACTATGCTATACTATACTATGCTTTACCATACCTTACCATATCATACTATAACATACCATGCCATACTATACTATACTACGCTATACTGCTATGCCATACCATGCCATACTATACTTTACTATACTATACCATGCCATGTCATACTATGCTATACTATGCTATACTATGCTTTACTATACTATACTATACTATACTATACTATACTGCCAAGGAATCAAACCTGGGACCTTCTGCTGCTGAGGCCATAAACCACTAAAATTACTAAAAACGCAGGTCTGAAAATCGAAAATTTTAGAGTGTTACCACAGTCATGAGTTACCCCTTTATCACTCATTTCCCAGCATGCTTTGGGGCTCATCATATCGATTATGAGTTTGAGGAATCATGCGTAATGTGGGATCCAGGAGAGATCCGTGGGACTGCAGAGGGGATCCAACCTGCCAGGGGAATATTAATGGCTTCTAAATGGATTGCATTCTGGTGTCGATTGCTCTGCAAATGTCTGCCGTCTGGCAGGTGCATTAGGCCGAATAATGGCGCCCTGGAACACCCCCGTAATTCTACTCAATATAGGCCTACTATGATTTAATATAGAATGATTAAATGATCAAATAATGTCCGGCAAAACATTAATAGATTGTGAAGTCAGTTGGCACAATTTTTTAGCCGTTACTGTGACAGAATGAAACTGTAAGGAACCTAAAAAAATATTGCAGTGATGTTTCAAATAATTATGTTCCTGAAAATGATCGCCAGATTATTTTGACAGCACTGAGATTATTATAATATTGTTTATTGTCACAGGGTAATAGCGTGGACACTTTAAAAGCATTTCAGAAATATTTCTTAAGTTTTAGACACGTGCTAAACATTGCAATATTGTATACAACTAATATATAACTATTATGACTGTGATAATATAATACAGGACTACAAGTCTGAAGATTTGAAATTTCATAAGTGAGCTAATTGTGTATATCCCTTTTCTATGCCAGAATGCAATGACTCTGTACTTTCTGTAAATTACTTCGATATATTTGAGGGAGTATTTTCTGAAATAGATGTCATTGCCTAGTAGCTGAAATGCTTCAAAATGAGTTGCAGAAATGTCGGAAAATGTCAGAGACCTGTTCAATTTTTGAGTGGGCGGATTTCTAGACCTCAATATAGCCTCGGTGATTGGCATGTCTTGAACTTGAAGGTTAATGTCTCAGTGCTACTGGGTCTGAAGCTTCGCCAGCTGCCAGAGGCAGATGTAATGATGAGATGATAAGGCAGCTTGGAGTCCACACCATGTTACACATTAACCCCCATGGTTGGGATCTTCTAATTGCCTCAGCATAGACACTGAGTTCAGCTGGAACTCTATTACATATAAGATGTTCAAATGGAAGTGCCTCGTGCTCTGTGTCTATGCTGAGGCAAGTAAAATACCCCACCCCATGGGGTAAACAAGTAACACAGTGTTAACTCCCAAGTCGTATCTCATCATCGCGTCTGCCTCTGACAGCTGGTCTTATTAGTAGCAGAGAAAACTTCAGGCCAGTGCTATTTAAGACCTTAATAATAATACCTAACATGTAATATACTTAACAAGGTCCTTAAATACAAGTTGTTCTTATTTAAAGGTGCACTGTCCGTCAAATTTGCACATTAAAATAATGATATAAATCAATACTGCCTTCTTGTCTCATGATATTTTTCACCATTACATACCCACTTTTGCTCAACAATTTAGTTTTAATTTACCATAAATAATATAAATATTAGTTTTTCATGCCATCAAAAACTCAATATGTAAACAAACCCAGTGATGACATCACAATACTGAACAATGGTGATGATGTCATTTCCATTGTGTTTCCAATGTTTTGGTCTGGATTTTCTCTCAATGTATAATTTAATTTAAGTAATTAATGTCATATAAAATCATTAATTCACACACATTTAGTGTGCCTTGATTAATAAAGGTAATTTTCAACTGTTTGATAGCATCTTAGAAAATTGCAAATTTGACAGACAGTGCAACTTTAAGGACATTTCTTTCAACAAGTTTATTTTCTTCTTGATTATTTAAACTATGAGATATTAATTTAATATTTTTGCCATTTTTCAGGGGAGCCACGCAGAAGATTTCACTCTTCGCCTTAAAGCATTCAACAAAACCTTTCATTTAAATTTACAACAAAACAAGTAAGTGATTTTTAATTACAATTAATTACAATTAATTACATGACTAGTATACCTTTGTAATTGACAACTTATTGGGTATCATCGTTGAACTCAATTTGCCTTCATGATTTTCGATATCTCTGATTTGATTATTAGCCTCGTGTTTAAGTTGAAATATGAACAATACTTGGATAGACTGCTAATGTGGTTGAATTTATTGACCCACTTTAATAGTTTACCAAGGGAGAATAATGAGCTTAAAGTGATACTCCTTGAATCCCATGTAGAAAAATATGGCCTCAACGAAATTCCCAGAGTTAATGCCATTACACTCTTGTATATGACAACAGATTTCTACCACAAGCATACTATCAAGTCATCTCTATTAATTAAGGAGTAATTAACCCTGTATTTTCTATAGGTGGCCCACCAATAGAACTAGGTCAAATTTAAAGTGGTCTGGACTCTGGTGACTCAGTTTCATGCAAGCATATTTTATCCACAACAATATTAACACGGAATACATGGCAGCAAAAAAAAATACATTAATTGTTTCAATTAAAGAATAAGAAAACAATAATACACTGTTATATAAGAAGAAAAATTTGATTTTTTGATTGAAAAAAAATCTTGTTTTTACATAGTTAATTTTCCTGTTTTATAAATATTTTTTGGATCGCCGAAAAACTTTGATTTAAGTGCATTTTTTTTTCTCTCTCGTTCTCTCTCGTTCTCTCTCATCAACAAAGATGTTTTTCTGTAGGGGGAGGGGTCTTATCACCCAGGTGGTCTCAAAAGTGAGGATCCCTTTGGAATGGTGGGTCCATTCTATTCAACCTTTTTCTTAGCGTAATATATTGGCCAGCGAGTGACGTGATCCAGTGATCTAGCATTTGGCCCGGGGTTGGGGGAGGAGCAACCCCCATTTTTCAAGCTAGTGTAGCTTCTTTTCTACTTCATTCTTCTCCGCAATTTTTCTTCTTTTGTTTCTCTGCCTCCAGGAGTAAAGGTTAACACCAGAGGTCGCCACTAAGCTTGTTTATAGAGCGGCAACAAAATGGCGGCCTCAGTGCTTCCGGTCTGTGAATTATTGTACACTGTGTACAATGTGAGTCTCAATAATTCCTTAGTTTTCCCTATGTGCACAATATTTGGTCATTCAGAAGAGATAGAGTGAAACGATTTTTTCCCCTACTTTCTACAGCCGTAGATGCTTCTATTAAAGTTACACAGTTTCTTGTGATGTGATGGTGGGTGGATGAGGGCTTTATGTCCTGTATTTCTGCATCTGTTGGGCTAAGTAAGACAAGCAGGGACCATGGCAATGAGATGAGGGATGAAACAGCCATTCAACATAGGCTCGACTGGGAATTGAACACGGGACCCAGTGTTTGGAAGCTCAGAGCGCCACCACTGTTTCTTGTAAACTATAACTACTACTACTACTACTACTACTATAGTACTACTACTACCACCACCACTGCCACTACCACCACCACTACCCCTACTACTATTACTACTATTACTACTACTACTACTACTACTACTACTACTACTACTACTACTAC